>OV179152.1:7500-30000 GCA_921972225.1 Euplexia lucipara | reverse complement strand
TCTTACAATTTAATTCTTATTTTTAACATAATGTAATTCTAGGCTTATTTTGTTCTTTGGAACCAGAGGTCCCGCAGGGCAGTTTACGGAGCACTGGAGATCGGAATCCCACAGGTCAGTTCACCGCGCACTGGGAACCAGAGATCCCGCTGGACATTCTGAACAGTCGACAGGGCATATATTATATTATTTCTAATCTTAACATCTATGATTCTTATTTATATACTTATATTTATATTCCTTATTTAACATTTTACTTAGTACTATTACAGTCAGTCTACAAAGATGGCTCATACAGTTATCAGTCGCAATTGTTCCTGTGCGGCTAATGTAGATGTCACTATAGTTTACATTCTGATCACGCATTTGAAATGGTTTTTTATTGTTACTGTTTTGAAGTTTTTTAAGTGCCTTTTTTTGTTTTCCAAAACAATACTTTTTCCTTGTTTGGACTTGGGTTTTTAGGGTTGGGTGTGGGGATTAGGGCTGTAGTTTTTTGGCTGTTTACCGACTTGCATAAACAGTACTGTATTTAATATACATTAATTTTGTACATGTTTATTTTTCAGTGCCTTCCTAGTTTTGTGTTTATGTTGCTTGTGAGTGTTTTCTGCTTGTCATGTTATTTGTCTCGTTTTATTTTGTGGCAATAACATATAATATATACGCTTAGGTTATATTTATTTATTGCCATTTCTTATGCTTCTGTTTTTTGTTCTTGCTGGTGTTATTTGTGATGTATGTTGCGTGTGTGTTGATATGTCTGTATATATTTACTATATATTTATATATCATTGTTTTTTGTTGTTGTCTGGTTTCCGTGTGTCTGTTTATTCCAGCGTTGTGGTCCAGTTTTACGTACTCCCAGTTTGTGTTACTGCATTGGTGTGTTACTGCGTGTATTTTGTGTGTTGTGTGAACCCTAAGGAGCAGTTCAAGCGTACGCCGTTGTCGTCCGAGCCAGGTAGTCCCATTTTTTCCGGACCGGGCATTCCACGCTGAAGGCGTTATGGTCGGTCTTTGTAAACTTTGAGTGCAGGCAGTTGCAGCACTGCGGTTCATTCCCAGCAACGTGTTCCACGCACTTCTCACGAAGGTGCGGTCCACCACAGTGGCTGCACTTGTCTGCACTCTCAGTGCAAAATTTACGGCCATGCCCGAAAGCGAGGCATCTTGTGCACTGGATGAGCGGAGACTGATCCTCCACCCTTACCCTTTGCAGGTCCAGGTACAGAGCACCAGCCTCCGTCATCCTTTGCCAAACCCTGGGCCTGACTTGAACGACAACGTGCGCCGTTTTGGGGTTTTTAGTCCTTTTCTTGTACTTTATCGCCATTTCTTTCTCTTCCTCTTCTAGGTCTCTAAACATGTCTTCATTCTGTGAATAGAGCGCTTTCACCAGCTCGTCGTCTTCACTGTCCAAAAAGACGTCTTTTAGGACAACGAGCGGGTTTTTATTTTTCATAGGCGCTACTATTAGCCCTTTCCCTTGGGTCTCGATTCTTTTCAAAACTTTCCTAAGCTCCTCCTCGGTGTCGCACCCCAGTATGACCGTCTGATTTTTTGCTTTACGGACTTTGTTTATTTTGAGGCCAGTTTCCCTGGCATCGACCGCCTTTTTCACTCTGGCCAACACCTCGTCGGCGGTATCCTGACCGCCTTCGAATGTGACGGCCATCGAGTGAAGTGCCGGTCGATGCCCGGGTCTGGCTGCTGCGACGCTGGCGTACGTCTGGGGGGCGGGTCTGGGCTCGCTGGCCGCTTCCCGTAGGGCCTCTTTGACCACTATAGCGGTCCCGGCGGCTATCTCCCCGGCAGCGTCAAGGACCCTTCTGTCGATGTCAGCGGCAGCCTCGGCGACGGTCTTCATCTCTGCCCTCGCTTGTCCTATGCTGGTCTGGACTGCCTCGATCCTGCCGCTGACCTCGACAACCCTTTCGGTGACGGCTTCCGCGTTTGATACGACGTTATCGGCGGTCTCCGTGATTGCTTCTTTGATGCCCGCTGTAACCTTCTCTTCGAGGTCGTTTAGCCGCATCCCTATGCCTTCCTCCATTTTCTCCAGCCTTTTCCATAGTGCCTCCGATAGATCGGGTGACATAGGCGTGGTGTTGTTTAGTCTAGGCGGGAGTGTTTTGGACGCCGACTCCAGGTCCTTTACCCGTTTGCTCAGCTCAAAGAGGACCCGCAGACTTTTGTCCGACTGGGACTCCAGGAAGGCCTTAATGTCCTTCCTCATCTGAGGGTAGTCCTTAACCCTGGCTGGTATTTCCTCAAAGGCCTGCATGACCTCCTGGAGTAGCCTATCGTTGGTGTGGGCGGCATAAATGTCGCTAGTCCGTCGGTAGGCCTCCATGTTGTCCACGGATCTCCTCTTCCGCTCCGGCCTCCGGATAAAGGTCCTGGCTGCGTCCTGCGCCTGTCCAGGCGGGCCTGAGGGGCTGGGGGTGGTGATAGCAGCAGCGGCTCCAGAGGTTCCTGCCGACGTTGACCGTGAGGTCCCGGCGGCCGGTTCCCTTGATCCACTGGTGCTAGCTCCTGGCTCCTTCCTTGTCACTGGGGTGCGGATTCCGAGCCCCATTTTGTGTCTAGCGTGTGTAGTGTGTGTTGTGTGTAAAGGGCACAACGAGAGGTAGGAATGCGTCTGTGTCAATATAAGATAAAATATATACTATAATATTGTGTGTAAACCCTGTATAGGGGGGTGAGTAATTTGACCCTGTAAAGGGGGGTCAAAGTGTCGCTGTCAATGTATATCCAAAGAAAAAACAATAAAACAAAAAAAAAATTTTTAACAAAAAATTTTCGTCGAAATTTTCTAAGTCCCTATAATATAAAAGGGGTGGGAACGGGTCAAATTTGGGGGGGGAGGGTACCTCTTATAAGGTTTATGCCGTGGTGTCTTCGACACCACAAAGGCCGAATTTGAGGTCGAAAATTTGCTATCTCCCCTCGTTCCGAAGATATAAGTATTTTAAGGTGGAAGGGGTGGGGGAAGATCCAAACCGGGTGGAGAGGGTACCTTTTGTGCGACTTTCACCGTGGTGTCTACGACACCACAGAGGCTGGATTTAAGGTCTAAAACGCTCTATCTCCTCTCGTTCCGGAGTTATGGCAGGGTAAAGTTTTGTGAAAAACCTAACCCTCCTTTATGTGCAGTCGGGTAGATATTCCAGTTGGCCTAGCTGGGTCTACACTGCTCCGATTTCGGCGTGAGTGGGCTCTTTTGTTTGGCCTTGTTGAGCTCTTTCCGAATTTCTAGGTCCCAAAATAGGGGGTGGGGGTGGGGGTGGGGGTGGGGGTGGGGGTAGGTGGAGGGGCTTGTCCCGAGATGTAAGTTTGTACTGCTGGTGTGGCTACAGCCAACTGTTTTCTGACTTTTTGAGGGGGGGGTGGGAGGGTGGGGGGTTGGAGAGGGGGGTTATCCCAAAAGAAGTTTGGGGTATGGTTTCGGCTGAGGGCCAATGACTAATAAGAAAATATAAAAAATTTTAAAATGAATTATTACTCGAATTTTTCTATGTTAATTTTATATTGAAAGGGGTGGGGGAGGGTCCAGTTGGAGGGGAGAGGGTGCCTCTTACGCGACTTTCACCGTGGTGTCTTCGACACCACAGAGGCTGGATTTGAGGTCGGTTTCGCTCTATCTCCTCTCGTTCCTGAGATATTTACCAATGTTCAAAAATTTGTTCGACTAAGTTACCAAATATACTTAAATTTTTACTAGGTTTCCGAATATACTCTAAAAGCAACTTTTGTAGTTTGTTTTGGTTTTTCGGGTAAACTTCCAGGTGGCCTGGCTGGGTCGACCCTGAACCGATTTTGGCGTGGGAGGGCTCTTTTGTTTGGCCTTGTTGAGCTCTTGCTGGTAGGTCAGATTTAAAGTTAGGGGTGGGGGTGGGGGGTAGGGGGTGGTTGAGAGGGTTTGTACCGGGTGTTGTGTGGGTTGTACGCACAGTACGGCTGAGGGCCGTTATAAGATTTTTGGAGGGGGGAGGGGGTGGTAAATTAGGGGTGGGGGTGGGTTTATCCCGGAGATGTAGGTTGTTCTACCCGTGGCTGGGCTACTTGATGTTCGACTAAGTTTAGGGTGAGGGTGGTTTTGAGGTAAGGGGGGGGGGGGGGGGGGGCAAGTCCCAAAGATAAATAAATAGTTATGGTTTAACGGCTGAAGGCCCTTATAAGTTATTTGTTGACAAAAACTTTACTCTAATTTTTCTAAGTCCTAGGGGATGCAAATTTAAAGTTAGCCCTAGGGGGTTGATACTTTGTCCAGATGTTCGGGATGGCCCAGGATGGTTGAGTATTCAACCAGGGGGGGGGGGTTAGGGGGGGGGGCTTCGAAAAAAGTGTTATTTTTTGGCTAGGACGCACCGTTTCAGCGTTACAGGTCTTTTTCAGTTTTAATGCAGTTTGTAAACTGATTCCCCAGAACTGAAATTTAAATAGCACTTCTGCTATTATCGTTAAAATTATTTTAAAAGTGGATTCCTGTAGGGGAGGGCACCGCTGACGTTGTGCCGTCCTTGGAAGTGGGGCGTTCTTTATATTGCGTGAGCAGCAGGGTCCTGAAGGGATGGTTCGTTTACCAAAAACCGCAAATGCAAGTTTTTGGCGCTCGCCGAATGAGTTACTTCCGGCTCTGTATCTCCGAAACGGGATGCTCCCGGTGGTCTGTTCTTAAAGCTAAAACTTAATCTATTAACTAATCTATTTACTTAACTAAGAATCTTGGGTCTGCCGCTGGTCTTCGCTGCTGCAGCGCCGTCCAAAATCTTCCCGGGGGTGCCGGTTCCAGGGGGTGGTGTTGACAGGGCGGTGAGTGGTGTCGGATTGTAGGGCTGGTGCTTCTCCAACTGCTGGCACCGTTGGTCTTCCTGCCGGTAGTCCTGGTAAAAAGATATTCCCCTGGGAAGGAAAATTTTTGACCCTGGCGAGCTGGTCAAGTTTGGTCCGGGGTGCTCACCCTTGGGAACTCATCTCGTAAGAGATCTGAGATTTCGTTATTTTTTCGATTTGACGCTCCGTTCCAGGGTTATCACCCCGACAAGGATAAGTGGTAATGCCGTCCTTGGTAAGTGGCTTTGTAATAAATTCGCCAAAAAGCCGGCTGGTATCCGATCTTATTGCAGTCTTCGGACTTCGCAAGTTGGTTAGTTGTTGCTGGTGGTATTTCCGGGTTGGTATTTTTCCCGTGTCCTGGTAATTTTATGTGGGTGGTAAAAGTTTTTTCCGGGAAAACAAATACCGCAAATAATTTTTTCTGGCGGTTCCAGGTGGGTAAGGTGTTGGTGACCACCGGATTCTTGTTTCCCTGGTTAAACACACCCTGTCCGATTTTTCTAGCTTTCTTACCCCTGCAGATCACTGTTTTTATAGGGGTTGGGTTTTTTCACAATTTTGTAAATTAATTATATCTTAATTTTCCCTTGTCCAAAAATTCTAAAATTTTACTATTACGTTCGTTACACTATGCACTGTTTATTAAGTTCCAAAAAATAATACGTTAACGATCTGATTTAAAAGTTATAAAGGGTTGAATTTTGAAAAATATTTTGGCAGTTTAAAAACCTTGTATCTTCTGCAGGGGTAGTCCGATTTCAACAAACGAGGTGTCGGGTAAAAGGGGACGGCTTCCTGCGCCTGTCTCCGTACTCAGATTTCTCCTCCGGCTGTCCAGGTTTGACCTCGTGTCCACGTGTAAATTTTGAAAAGTCCTGTATCTCGGCGAGTTCCAACGGGAAAAATCCCGGACTCAGCCAAGATGTGCAGTAGGTCAAGGGGTCACGATGGGCAGTCCAAAAAAGATAGGTCACCGATCAAAATCGCGCCGCGTTGCACTTTTAGTGTTTTTTGTGTCACTTTTGAGGTTAACTTTGTAGTTTTTTGAGGAAAACTCGCTGGTTTTTCACTTTTTCGAAAAACTTTTTTCACAGTCACTAATAACTTTGAAGCGCGCAACTTTTTGCAAAAGCACAGGTTTTTTGGAGCACTTTGACTATTTTTAAGGGTTTTTCGAGCGCGGAGCGACTTTAAAACGATCCGACCGCCACGGTAGCCGGGGGGGAACTCGGTTAGGTTAGGTTAGGTTAGGTTTTTTTTTTTTTTTTTTTTTTTTTTTTTTAGGTTTGACAGGAGTGGGAAATCCTCATGGACGCCCACACTGACCCACTGGGAGTCAGTCTGGGCAGTGCCGGACTCTTACCGGCTAAAACCCACTCCTGCCCTTGCTTAGGTGCCCTCTAACATTATCAGAGACCTTGTTTGCTGATTTGTGTTTTATTATTTTTAATTTTGTTAATTATGTAGAATTGCAAGGTTAGCTGCGAGATTGCTGAGCGTTTAGGTTCGGAAATACTACTATTGCTTTGTTTTGATTTTATTTCTATTTATTTACTTATAATCTTATTTAGTGTTTGCTATATTTACTATTTTAATGATTTTACTTTAATTTATCGTTACTATTTCTATGGATTCAGTTTATTATGACATTTGCTAATTTATACAATTATAGATTATAATAATCATACTTTACTGAAGCCTTATTTTTATAAAATATATACTTATTTATATTGTATCATAATTATAATAAATATATACTTTATAAAGGTTGTAATTTAACGATTATAATTTCGATTGAGTCGAGAGAGTTGCACTGCCAAGGTAGCAAGTTGCCGAGTGAGAGAGCGTTGTGATCTGAGTTATTGGAGTTATAATCATAACAGGGTCCTGGAATGGTCATCATCCCAGGCCTGTTTATTGATATACCCGTGTTGCTTCGGAACTCTCTATCAAATCGGATGGTGCCCATTGAGTGCATACCAACATCAATGTACACCATTGCCACCTTAGCAGTACGAGACGCTCGATCTCGCTAAGCTATCCCACTTTGCTCGCACTGGGCAGTCACTGCTGAACGCGCTATGATCGGACTGGTTGCCTTTGGTCAGCTGGCAATTTCGGCAGGTCGGCGTACTCCCTGTTGCGTACGTCGGGCAGTCCGATCGCAAGTGTGGGTCCCCGCAGTGACTGCACAGTGGAACAGTGTCGGTGCAAAATTTTTTGCCATGCCCATACCCCAAGCACATCGAGCATTGCACTAACGGTGATTGGTCGGCCACTCGCAGCCTCTGCAGATCAACGTGTACCCGACCCGCCACCGTCAGCCTCTGCCATACAGCCGGGGACACCTGCAGGATGATGTGGCCCATGAGTGGGTTTCTGGTACGGCGGCGGTACTTTACCGCCATCCTCAGTTCCTCCGGGGCCACATCCCCCAGCAGGTGGGTGTTCTGGGCCTTGATTGCCTCCGCAATCTCGCTGTCGCTGTGGCAGGAGAGGACGTCCTTAAGGATGATGAGGGGGTCTTTATTTTTGACCTCCTCAACCCGAAGACCTCCTGACTTCCGGATCCTCTCCTGTACAGCTGTCATTTCCTCTTTGCTGCCGAATCCCATAACCACCTTTTGATCTCTCGCTTTCCGCAGCAGTTCTACCCGCGTGCCCTCGTGTTTGGCATTGACTGCCACTCTGAGCTTTCCTATCACCTCCTCACTAGTATCTAGTTCATCAACAGATGACACGACGACTGAGTGAAGAGGCTTCCGGGGTTGCTCCTTCGGAGTGGCAGTCATTTCGGCATATGTAGGCCCTTGGCTTGTCGGAAAGCGAGGTGTCTGTTTCAGTTGCTCCGACAGAGCCAGTGTGTGCTGCTTGCAGTCCTCCAAAGCGTGGTTGTGCTGTTGGAGGTTTGCGACGAGCTGTTTCACTAGCTCTGTCGGAACATCTGCGGTCGTCGTTGGCTCTCTTGGGATCTCAGCAACAGCTGTCTCCTCCACATCCTTGCAATTCGTAGCCTCTGCTTCCTTGACTAATTGATATAGTCTTTCGACTGCCTTTATAATTTCCTCCTTTATCTCCTTCTTGAGGTTTCTTGACGCCTGCAGTTGAAGTTTTGCCTTAAGGAGACAGGCCTTTGCCTCCGTGGTTCTATTGAGGTACTTCACGGGTGGCACTTCGTTCGTCAAGCTCTCAGTAGCCTCCTGTGGCTGTTCTGCTCTGTCCTTCTTCGCGTCCTGGAAGAGCTTTGTTTTAGATTTGAGTTTGGGCGGAGATAACAAAGGGGCCTGTTTTGGAGGGGTTGGAGTTTTAGGGGGTCGCCCAGGCTTGGACTTGTCCGCCTCCCGCTCTCCAATGCTGCGTCGAACTGACGGGCCCATTTGTGGCAACTTTGATTTCTCCGCGTCCAAACTCTCCTCCGCAGCCTTATTTCTTTTAAGAGCAGGTGTTCTTAACCCGAACATTATGTAAGTTAAACTGAAACGGGAAGCAGTGAAGGGGCACCTATAGCTAATTAGTACTGAATCCCTGTAAAGGGGGGATCAGACCGTCTTAAAATAATAAACGTCAATAAAACAATAAATTTAAGTCATATAAAATTATCACAGTTATAATTATAGTGATTTTTAATATTCAAGAGTCTAAAAACAGCAGTTAAAAACGCGTGAAATGAAAAATTTTTAGATTTCCTGACAGACAATTGCCTAAAGAATGTAAATTAAAGATAAAAAATTTTTGCCAATTGTTTGTGTTCACCTACCCTGTCCCTATAGGGTGGGTGGGAGGGCAAAATTTTCAAAATTTTTTGTTAGCTAGAAGCACGCGCGAGGTGTCAAAAGACGCGTCTCGGCGCGGGCTATCCAACCGCTGAAAAATATTTACGATGACCTGAAGAAAAATTTTGAGTTTTGGCCGAAAAACGTGTTTTTTACAGGAAATTTAGTGAAAATGGCCGAAAACAACACCGAACCAGGACTCCCGGGTCGCGAAACGAGCACCAGGGTGAAGGTACGGCTGGTATGTATTAATTTTGAAAATAATTTGAATTTAATATCTAGTGGATTTCAGGATAAAAATAAATTAATAAAAATTAATAAAAACTTTTTGTAAAAAATTACAAGTGTCTGAAATGAAAAACTTTTTCGCGTCTATGTCAATTTTGTCGAGTCAATATGATAGGGGTAGGCTATTTAGGAATTATCGCGCTGAAAACAGCTTCAAAATGCGCCCCTTGGTTTTCAAGTAATTACAATGTATGCAATTGACTACGGGGTATAGGTTGATTTTCTAAGCCGTGAAAATCAAAGTGACGACGATTTCAAAATTTTTTGCTTAGCTAGAAGCACGCGCGAGGTGTCAAAAGACGCGTCTCGGCGCGGGCTATCCAACCGCTGAAAAATGTTTACTGTAACCTGAAGAAAAATTTTGAGTTTTGGCCGAAAAACGTGTTTTTTACAGGAAATTTAGTGAAAATGGCCGAAAACAACACCGAACCAGGACTCCCGGGTCGCGAAACGAGCACCAGGGTGAAGGTACGGCTGGTATGTATTAATTTTGAAAATAATTTGAATTTAATAACTAGTGGATTTCAGGATAAAAATAATTTAATAAATTTTTAATAAAAACTTTTTGTAAAAAATTACAAGTGTCTGAAATGAAAAACTTTTTCGCGTCTATGTCAATTTTGTCGAGTCAATATGATAGGGGTAGGCTATTTAGGAATTATCGCGCTGAAAACAGCTTCAAAATGCGCCCCTTGGTTTTCGAGTAATTACAATGTATGCAATTGACTACGGGGTATAGGTTGATTTTCTAAGCCGTGAAAATCAAAGTGACGACGATTTCAAAGTTTTTTGTTAGCTAGAAGCACGCGCGAGGTGTCAAAAGACGCGTCTCGGCGCGGGCTATCCAACCGCTGAAAAATATTTACGATGACCTGAAGAAAAATTTTGAGTTTTGGCCGAAAAACGTGTTTTTTACAGGAAATTTAGTGAAAATGGCCGAAAACAACACCGAACCAGGACTCCCGGGTCGCGAAACGAGCACCAGGGTGAAGGTACGGCTGGTATGTATTAATTTTGAAAATAATTTGAATTTAATAACTAGTGGATTTCAGGATAAAAATAAATTAATAAAAATTAATAAAAACTTTTTGTAAAAAATTACAAGTGTCTGAAATGAAAAACTTTTTCGCGTCTATGTCAATTTTGTCGAGTCAATATGATAGGGGTAGGCTATTTAGGAATTATCGCGCTGAAAACAGCTTCAAAATGCGCCCCTTGGTTTTCAAGTAATTACAATGTATGCAATTGACTACGGGGTATAGGTTGATTTTCTAAGCCGTGAAAATCAAAGTGACGACGATTTCAAAATTTTTTGCTTAGCTAGAAGCACGCGCGAGGTGTCAAAAGACGCGTCTCGGCGCGGGCTATCCAACCGCTGAAAAATGTTTACTGTAACCTGAAGAAAAATTTTGAGTTTTGGCCGAAAAACGTGTTTTTTACAGGAAATTTAGTGAAAATGGCCGAAAACAACACCGAACCAGGACTCCCGGGTCGCGAAACGAGCACCAGGGTGAAGGTACGGCTGGTATGTATTAATTTTGAAAATAATTTGAATTTAATAACTAGTGGATTTCAGGATAAAAATAATTTAATAAATTTTTAATAAAAACTTTTTGTAAAAAATTACAAGTGTCTGAAATGAAAAACTTTTTCGCGTCTATGTCAATTTTGTCGAGTCAATATGATAGGGGTAGGCTATTTAGGAATTATCGCGCTGAAAACAGCTTCAAAATGCGCCCCTTGGTTTTCGAGTAATTACAATGTATGCAATTGACTACGGGGTATAGGTTGATTTTCTAAGCCGTGAAAATCAAAGTGACGACGATTTCAAAGTTTTTTGCTAGCTAGAAGCACGCGCGAGGTGTCAAAAGACGCGTCTCGGCGCGGGCTATCCAACCGCTGAAAAATATTTACGATGACCTGAAGAAAAATTTTGAGTTTTGGCCGAAAAACGTGTTTTTTACAGGAAATTTAGTGAAAATGGCCGAAAACAACACCGAACCAGGACTCCCGGGTCGCGAAACGAGCACCAGGGTGAAGGTACGGCTGGTATGTATTAATTTTGAAAATAATTTGAATTTAATAACTAGTGGATTTCAGGATAAAAATAAATTAATAAAAATTAATAAAAACTTTTTGTAAAAAATTACAAGTGTCTGAAATGAAAAACTTTTTCGCGTCTATGTCAATTTTGTCGAGTCAATATGATAGGGGTAGGCTATTTAGGAATTATCGCGCTGAAAACAGCTTCAAAATGCGCCCCTTGGTTTTCAAGTAATTACGGTTAGGTTAGGTTAGGTTAGGTTAGGTTAGGTTAGGTTAGGTTAGGTTAGGTTAGGTTAGGTTAGGTTAGGTTAGGTTAGGTTAGGTTAGGTTAGGTTAGGTTAGGTTAGGTTAGGTTAGGTTAGGTTAGGTTAGGTTAGGTTAGGTTAGGTTAGGTTAGGTTAGGTTAGGTTAGGTTAGGTTAGGTTAGGTTAGGTTAGGTTAGGTTAGGTTAGGTTAGGTTAGGTTAGGTTAGGTTAGGTTAGGTTAGGTTAGGTTAGGTTAGGTTAGGTTAGGTTAGGTTAGGTTAGGTTAGGTTAGGTTAGGTTAGGTTAGGTTAGGTTAGGTTAGGTTAGGTTAGGTTAGGTTAGGTTAGGTTAGGTTTTTTTTTTTTTTTTTTTAGGTTGACAGGAGTGGGAAATCCTCATGGACGCCCACACTGACCCACTAGGAGTCAGTCTGGGCAGTGCCGGACTCTTACCGGCTAAAACCCACTCCTGCCTTTGCTAAAGGTGCCCTCTAACATAATCAGAGACCTTGTTTACAGATTTTATATATAGTTATTCATTTTTGTGATGGATTGAAGAATTGCAAGGTGTAGCTGCGAGATTGCTGATCGTCTAGGATTGAAATTACATTTTTGCTCTACTAAGATTTTATTTTGATTTGTTTACATAATGTTTTGTTTAATTTTTTACTTTATTTACCTACTGTTTTTAATGTTTATATACTTTTACTATTCGTTTCTATTTTGTGGTTTCAGTTTATTATGACATTTACTAATTTATACAATTATAGATTATAATGATCATACTCTACTGTTACCTCGATTTTATAAAATATATACTTACTTATATTTTGCATAATTATAATAAACATATATTATATATTTCACGAAAGTTAGAATATAGCGCTTTACAGGTTAAAAAATATTTTATTTTGATTAAGCCGAGATAGTAGCACTGCCAAGGTGGCAAGTAACCGAATGAGAGAGCGTTGTGATTTGAGCCGTTGACGTTATAATCATAACAGGGTCCTGGAATGATCATCATCCCAGGCCTGTTTATTGATTCTCCCGTGTTGCTTCGAAACTCTCTATCAAATCGGATGGTGCCAGTTGAGTGCATACCAGCATCAATGTCCACCATTGCCACCTTAGCAGTACGAGACGCTCGATCTCGCTAAGCTATCCCACTTTTTTCGCACTGGGCAGTCACTGCTGAACGCGCTATGATCGGACTGGTTGCCTTTGGTCAGCTGGCAATTTCGGCAGGTCGGCGTACTCCCTGTTGCGTACGTCGGGCAGTCCGACCGCAAGTGTGGGTCCCCGCAGTGACTACACAGTGGGACAGTGTCGGTGCAGAATTTTTTACCATGCCCGTAACCCAAGCAAATCGAGCATTGCACTAACGGTGATTGGTCGGCCACTCGCAGCCTCTGCAGGTCAACGTGCACCCGACCCGCCACCGTCAGCCTCTGCCATACCGCCGGGGACACCTGCAGGATGATGTGGCCCATGAGTGGGTTTCTGGTACGGCGGCGGTACTTTACCGCCATCCTCAGTTCCTCCGAGGCCACATCCCCCAGCAGGTGGGTGTTCTGGGCCTTGATTGCCTCCGCAATCTCGCTGTCACTGTGGCAGGAGAGGACGTCCTTAAGGATGATGAGGGGGTCTTTGTTTTTGACCTCCTCAACCCGGAGACCTCCTGACTTCCGGATCCTCTCCTGTACAGCTGCCATTTCTTCTTTGCTGCTGAAACCCATAACCACCTTTTGGTCTCTTGCTTTCCGCAGCATCTCCACCCGCGTGCCTTTATGTTTGGCATTGACTGCCACTCTGAGCTTTCCTATCACCTCCTCACTAGTGTCTAATTCATCAATAGATGACACGACGACTGAGTGAAGGGGCTTCCGGGGTTGCTCCTTCGGAGTGGCAGTCATTTCGGCGTATGTAGGCCCTTGGCTTGTCGGAAAGCGAGGTGTCTGTTTCAGTTGCTCCGACAGAGCCAGTGTGTGCTGCTTGCAGTCCTCCAAAGCGTGGTTGTGCTGTTGGAGGTTTGCGACGAGCTGTTTCACTAGCTCTGTCGGAACATCTGCGGTCGTCGTTGGCTCTCTTGGGATCTCAGCAACAGCTGTCTCCTCCACATCCTTGCAACTCATAGCCTCTGATTCTTTAACTAGTTGGTATAGTCTTTCTACCGCTTTTACAATTTCTTCCTTTATCTCCTTCTTGAGGTTTCTTGACGCCTGTAGTTGGAGTTTTGCCTTAAGGAGACAGGCCTTTGCCTCTGTGGTTCGGTTTAAGTACCTCACGGGTGGCACTTCATTAGGCAAGCTATCAGTGGATTTCTGTGGCTGTTCTGCTCTGTCCATCTTCGCCTCCTGAAAGAGCTTTGATTTTGATTTGAGTTTGGGCGGAGATAACAAAGGAGCCTGTTTTGGAGGGGTTGGAGTTTTGAGGGGTCGCCCAGACTTGGACATGTCCGCCTCCTGATCTCCAACACTGCGTCGAACTGACGGCCCCATTGCTGACAACTTTGATTTCTCCGCAACCAAACTCTCCTCAACAGCCTTATTATTTTTAGGGACAGGTGTTCTTAAACCGAACATGATGTATCTTTTACTGACACGGGAAAGCTGTAAAGGGGCACCTAAAGCTAGATAAGTACTGAATCCCTGTAAAGGGGGGATCAGACCGTCTTAAAATTGTCAGAATATAAATAATAATCGTCAATAAAACAATAATTTTAGTCAAATCAATAATCGGTCATGTATATATATGTATTAATTAATTAGATTAAAAAGTGTACACAAAATATTATTGTCATATTTATATATAAAATTAAAAATACTCAAAACAGCTGTTTTAGACGCGGTATTTGAAAAATTTTTAGATTTCCAAGCAGACAAATGCCAAAAGATTGTGAATCAAAAATAAAAATTTTTTGTCAAATGTTTTTGTTCACCTACCTTACCGCTATAGGGTGGGTGGGAGGGCAAAATTTTCAAAATTTTTTGTTAGCTAGAAGCACGCGCGAGGTGTCAAAAGACGCGTCTCGGCGCGGGCTATCCAACCGCTGAAAAATATTTACTATAACCTGAAGAAAAATTTTGAGTTTTGGCCGAAAAACGTGTTTTTTACAGGAAATTTACTGAAAATGGCCAAAAACAACACCGAACCAGGACTCCCGGGTCGCGAAACGAGCACCAGGGTGAAGGTACGGCTGGTATGTATTAATTTTGAAAATAATTTGAATTTAATAACTAGTGGATTTCAGGATAAAAAATAAATGAATAAAAATTTATAAAAACTTTTTGTAAAAAATTACAAGTCTGAAATGAAAAATTTTTTTCGCGTCTATGTCAATTTTGTCGAGTCAATATGATAGGGGTAGGCTATTTAGGAATTATCGCGCTGAAAACAGCTTCAAAATGCGCCCCTTGGTTTTCAAGTAATTACAATGTATGCAATTGACTACGGGGTATAGGTTGATTTTCTAAGCCGTGAAAATCAAAGTGACGACGATTTCAAAGTTTTTTGCTAGCTAGAAGCACGCGCGAGGTGTCAAAAGACGCGTCTCGGCGCGGGCTATCCAACCGCTGAAAAATATTTACTATAACCTGAAGAAAAATTTTGAGTTTTGGCCGAAAAACGTGTTTTTTACAGGAAATTTACTGAAAATGGCCAAAAACAACACCGAACCAGGACTCCCGGGTCGCGAAACGAGCACCAGGGTGAAGGTACGGCTGGTATGTATTAATTTTGAAAATAATTTGAATTTAATAACTAGTGGATTTCAGGATAAAAAATAAATGAATAAAAATTTATAAAAACTTTTTGTAAAAAATTACAAGTCTGAAATGAAAAATTTTTTTCGCGTCTATGTCAATTTTGTCGAGTCAATATGATAGGGGTAGGCTATTTAGGAATTATCGCGCTGAAAACAGCTTCAAAATGCGCCCCTTGGTTTTCAAGTAATTACGGGTTAGGTTAGGTTAGGTTAGGTTAGGTTAGGTTAGGTTAGGTTAGGTTAGGTTAGGTTAGGTTAGGTTAGGTTAGGTTAGGTTAGGTTAGGTTAGGTTAGGTTAGGTTAGGTTAGGTTAGGTTAGGTTAGGTTAGGTTAGGTTAGGTTAGGTTAGGTTAGGTTAGGTTAGGTTAGGTTAGGTTAGGTTAGGTTAGGTTAGGTTAGGTTAGGTTAGGTTAGGTTAGGTTAGGTTAGGTTAGGTTAGGTTAGGTTAGGTTAGGTTAGGTTAGGTTAGGTTAGGTTAGGTTAGGTTAGGTTAGGTTAGGTTAGGTTAGGTTAGGTTAGGTTAGGTTAGGTTAGGTTAGGTTAGGTTAGGTTAGGTTAGGTTAGGTTAGGTTAGGTTAGGTTAGGTTAGGTTAGGTTAGGTTAGGTTAGGTTAGGTTAGGTTAGGTTAGGTTAGGTTAGGTTAGGTTAGGTTAGGTTAGGTTAGGTTAGGTTAGGTTAGGTTAGGTTAGGTTAGGTTAGGTTAGGTTAGGTTAGGTTAGGTTAGGTTAGGTTAGGTTAGGTTAGGTTAGGTTAGGTTTTTTTTTTTTTTTTTTTTTTTTATGGTTTGACAGGAGTGGGAAATCCTCATGGACGCCCACACTGACCCACTGGGAGTCAGTCTGGGCAGTGCCGGACTCTTACCGGCTAAAACCCACTCCTGCCTTTGCTAGATGTGTCCTCTGACATGATCAGAGCCCTTATAATCTGTTATGTTGTTTTGGTTTTCAGAATTTTTGTTTAAATATGAGTTCTTGTTAATATTGTATGCAATGAAATTTTTCCGTTGACTAATAATAATACTTTTAATTTGATTGTTTCTGCTATTTTTAGATCTACTTGTTTATATTACTGTTGATTTTTCTTGATATTCTTTTTGAGTACTAATTTTTGTAATTTCGATGTATTAATGCCTAAATAGTGTTTTCGTATAAATGCGATTCCACGGTAGTGTTGTCTAGATATGTTTATTATATACTTATTATACGTTAAAATATCAGGGTCCACTTTACCTTTTTTATTCTTTGTGTAATATATACTTGATTTATAGTTACTATACGTCAGATATATATTTAAAACCACTTTTATACGAATTTCAAGTTTTAGATTTATATGTTTTGTATTGTTTACTATTTCTTTAATTTTTACTTTACTATTGTATGTATTATGTTTTTGGTTTTTTTGCATTATTGGCATTTTTATGCTTCTGGACAGAATACTCTTGCTATTTTGGGAGGTTCGTGCTAGTTTAATATGCCGCAGTTCTTTAGGTTTATAGGCCAATATGCTAAAAGAGAACGTGTTGTGGTCTGAGCTATATGTTAACTTGGCTTGCCAGTCACCTAGGATGTACATCATCTTAGTCTTGCAAGGTTTTGTTTCGACGTCTCTTCTAGTTTTGTCAAGCACAACCTTAGCAGTACGCCACACTGGATCTTGCTAAGCTGTCCCACTTCATACGTACTGGGCACTCACTGGCGAACGCGCTGTGGTCTGTCCTGCTGCTTTTTGCCGCCTGGCAGTTTCGGCAGTTAGGTGCAGTTCCGGCAGCGAACGCCGGGCAGTCTGCACGCAGGTGAGCGTCCCCACAGTGACTGCATAGTGGGACAGTGTCTTTGCAGTATTTCCTGCCGTGCCCATACCCCAAGCATATTGAGCACTGGACCAGCGGTGACTGGTCGGCTACACGTAACCGTTGCATGTCCACGTGCACCCGAGCTGCCACCGTCAGTCGCTGCCATACTTTGGGGGACACTTGCAGGACAATATGACCCATGTGTGGGTTCTTTGTTCTGCGGCGATATTTTACAGACAGTCGTAAGTCCTTCGCTGCCACATCTCCAAGCAAGTGTGTGTTCTGCGTTTTAAGGGCCTGTATCACTTCGTCGTCTGTGTGGAAGGAGAGAATGTCTTTGAGGATGATGAGGGGGTCCTTATTAGTTACCTCCTCAACCCGAAGACCTTTTTCCTTCTGGATCCTCTCCTTCGCTGCCACCATTTCATCTCTGCTACAGAACCCGAGTATGACTTTTTGGTCCCTCGCCTTTCTCAGCCGCTCCACTCTCGTACCCTCGACCTTTGCGTTGACTGCCACCCGGAGTTTTCCTATGACCTCCTCACTAGTGTCCATTACATCGGTAGATGAAACGACTACTGAGTGAAGAGGCCTGTGCGGAAGCTGTCTTGGCACGGCTGCCACTTCGGCAAAGGTCGGTCCTTGGTCTGCTGTAAAGCGAGGGGCCTCCTTCAGTTGCTCCGACAGAGCTCGCGTCTGTTGCTTGCACTCCTCCAACGCCACGTTATGCTGTTGGAGGTTTTCGACCAGCTCCTTCACGAGCCCCGTCGGAACATCCGCTGTGTTTTCCGGTTCCTTAGAATGTTCCGCACTTACGTTTGCTGTCCCCCTGGCTTTTTCGGCCTCTTTCACAAGCTCATAAAGCCGGTCTATGGCGGCGAGTACCTCCGTCTTGATCTCAGTTTTGAGATTGCGAGAGTTGCTCAAATGAAGCTTAGCTTTATTCAAGCAAGCTCTCGCCTCTGCTGTTAGATTGGGGTACTTGGCCTTTGCCTCCGGCTTTTTTGAGGGTCCCACAGCGTTCGTCGAGGTACACTCCCCGGTATCGCGCCTCACGCTAGGAAGAGTCGGCTCTGCCTTCTCGACCGATTTCGGCGAACCACTGGAGCCCTGTGAGCCGGCGTTCACTATTACAGGGGTGCGGAACATTCTATAGGGGATTCTGAGGGTTTCTGAGGACATCAAAAAGACAAGGCTGAATCCCTGTAAAGGGGGGATCAGACACTTAAAATACGTGGAATATGTAGAAACGTCTTGTAAAACACTGATGCGTTTTATGTAGTTTTTAAAAGTCAATAAGTGTAAAGATTAAAACGAATATGCAGACGAGTCTATTTCAGTCAATATATATATATAAATAATCAATAAAATCACAGAACTCTAACAATTGTTTCAACTGTATCCCAGTAAAGGGGGGATCGGTTGTTAGTCGATAATACTGAGTCCCTGTAAAGTGGGGACCAGTCAGTAAAACTAAAATATCTTTGACTTGCGACCACAAGTTTGTCGAGTAAAACTTATGCTAACGATGACTAAAAACAAAAGTACACAAAATATCTGTTTTAGACGCGAGATTTTGAAAATTTCTAGATTTCCTATTATGCAATTGCCAAACGAAGGTAATTAGTAAAAAAAATTTTTCGCCAAATGTTTGTGTTCACCTACCTTACCACTATAGGGTGGGTGGGAGGGCAAAATTTTTGAAATTTTTTGTTAGCTAGAAGCACGCGCGAGGTGTCAAAAGACGCGTCTCGGCGCGGGCTATCCAACCGATGAAAAACACTTACCAAGAAGAAAAATTTTGAGTTTTCGTCAAAAAACGTGTTTTTTACAGGAAAAATTTTGAAAATGGCCGAAATTTACACCAAACCAGAACTCCGGGTCGCGGAACGAGCACCAGAATGAGGGTAAGGTAGGTTAGTGTCAATTTTGATTTTTTAATAAATTATTTAACGAGTGGATTTTGAATTAATAATTAATTTAATAAAAACTTTTTGTAAAATTTTACAAGTGTCTGTAAATGAAAACTTTTTCGCGTTTTTGTCAATTTAACTTAGTCAATACGATAGGGGGTGGCTATTTAGGAATTGTCGCGCTGAAAACAGCTTCAAAATGCGCCCCTTGGTTATCGAGTAATTACAATGTTTGCAATTGACTACGGGGTATAGGTAGATTTTGTTAGCCGTATAAATTAAAGTGACTACGATTTTTGAGTTTTCTGGTAGCTAGAAGCACGCGCGAGGTGTCAAAAGACGCGTCTCGGCGCGGGCTATCCAACCGATGAAAAACACTTACTGTCGCAAGAAGAAAAATTTTGAGTTTTTGGGTTAGGTTAGGTTAGGTTAGGTTAGGTTAGGTTAGGTTAGGTTAGGTTAGGTTAGGTTAGGTTAGGTTAGGTTAGGTTAGGTTAGGTTAGGTTAGGTTAGGTTAGGTTAGGTTAGGTTAGGTTAGGTTAGGTTAGGTTAGGTTAGGTTAGGTTAGGTTAGGTTAGGTTAGGTTAGGTTAGGTTAGGTTAGGTTAGGTTAGGTTAGGTTAGGTTAGGTTAGGTTAGGTTAGGTTAGGTTAGGTTAGGTTAGGTTAGGTTAGGTTAGGTTAGGTTAGGTTAGGTTAGGTTAGGTTAGGTTAGGTTAGGTTAGGTTAGGTTAGGTTAGGTTAGGTTAGGTTAGGTTAGGTTAGGTTAGGTTAGGTTAGGTTAGGTTAGGTTAGGTTAGGTTAGGTTAGGTTAGGTTAGGTTAGGTTAGGTTAGGTTAGGTTAGGTTAGGTTAGGTTAGGTTAGGTTAGGTTAGGTTAGGTTAGGTTAGGTTAGGTTAGGTTAGGTTAGGTTAGGTTAGGTTAGGTTAGGTTAGGTTAGGTTAGGTTAGGTTAGGTTAGGTTAGGTTAGGTTAGGTTAGGTTAGGTTAGGTTAGGTTAGGTTAGGTTAGGTTAGGTTAGGTTAGGTTAGGTTAGGTTAGGTTAGGTTAGGTTAGGTTAGGTTAGGTTAGGT
Source organism: Euplexia lucipara (assembly GCA_921972225.1). Lineage (NCBI taxonomy): Eukaryota > Metazoa > Arthropoda > Insecta > Lepidoptera > Noctuidae > Euplexia > Euplexia lucipara. The sequence goes on along the minus strand of OV179152.1, from coordinate 10,269 downwards.
TAGGTTAGGTTAGGTTAGGTTAGGTTTTTTTTTTTTTTTTTTTTTTTTTTTAGAGTTGACAGGAGTGGGAAATCCTCATGGACGCCCACACTGACCCACTGGGAGTCAGTCTGGGCAGTGCCGGACTCTTACCGGCTAAAACCCACTCCTGCCTTTGCTTTTAGTGTCCTCTGACATGATCAGAGCCCTTTTGTTCCAATTTAGTATTTTTGTTCTGATTAATTATTTAAATTTTGAGTGAGATGTGGCGGTGTATCAAGTTATCATTTTATTTGTTTTGTACCTTCCATGCATCTTTTCCTTTGTATTAATCGTTACGTTATTTTTGAATTTCAAGTTTTGTATTTCTAGTATTATTTTATCTATGTTTCGCTTTGATTATTAGTGTTTATCATTTACTTTTTCTACTTTAATTTTAACAATTACTTCTTCTTACTATTTTTATTTTATCCAATAAATTACTTCCTATGTCTATTCTATAATTTTTAATTGAGTATCCATAGATGTAGCCGGTTTACTATAATGACATTTGTAAAATATACTTATTATATTTGAAATATCATTTTAACCCATCGTTTTGTATACTTAATTATATAAATAGCACAGTTATGTTGAGAATTTAACATAATTTTACCATTCTTAATTGTGTTACAAGGATATTTTAAATATACTAAATTGTGTTTGTTGTATTAAGAGCTAAGTGTGTTTTTTTTTTTTTTTTTTTTTTTTTTTTTTTTTTTTGACGAACGGAAATATTTGGAGTGGCAATTTCGTTTATTATGGAGCTTTTCACCAGAGAGGAGTGTGTCTTGGCCTGAATGGATTAATCTGTTTTGCCGGTAACTGTGATGTTCACCATCTCATACCGGCAAGTTTTGACACCAAGTTTCATTGTTTTGACCAACATCACCTTAGCAGTACGCCACACTAGACCTGGCTAGGCTGTCCCACTTCGCACGCATTGGGCAGTCACTACTGAACGCGCTGTGGTCGCATCTGCTACCTTTTGCCACGTTGCAGTTGCGGCACACTGGAGCAGTGCCTGCTGCATGTGCTGGGCAATCGGCTCGCAGATGCGGGTCCCCGCAGTGACTGCACAATGGCACGGTGTCCTGGCAGTGCTTCTTGCCATGCCCATACCCTAGGCAGATGGAGCATTGGACCAACGGCGATTGGTCGGCTACTCGTAACCTCTGCAGGTCCACGTGCACCCGACCCGCCGCCGTCAGCCTCTGCCAGACTTGGGGCGACACCTGCAGGACGATGTGGCCCATGTGTGGGTTTCTGGTACGACGGCGGTACTTTACCGCCATCCTCAGATCCTCCGTGGCCACGTCTTCCAGCAGGTGGGCATTCTGCACCTTTAGGGCCTGGACAACCTCGCCATCCGTGTGGCAGGAAAGGACGTCCTTGAGGATGATGAGGGGGTCTTTATTGACTACCTCCTCAACCCGGAGACCTACTGACTTCCGGATCCTTTCCTTTACTGCCGCCATCTCTTCTCTGGTGTTAAAACCCACGATAACCTTTTGGTCCCTCGCCTTACGCAGCCGCTCCACCTTTGTGCCCTCGACTGTGGCATTGACCGCTACGCGAAGTTTTCCTATGACCTCTTCACTAGTGTCCATTTGATCAGCAGATGAAACGACTACTGAGTGAAGAGGCCTGTGCGGAAGCTGTCTCGGTGCGGCTGCCACTTCGGCAAAGGTTGGTCTTTGGCTTGCAGTGCAGCGAGGGGCCTCCGTCAGTTGTTCCGACAGTGCGCGCGTTTGCTGCTGGCAGTCCTGCAGTGCCTGGTTGTTCAAATGGAGGCTGTCGACCAGCTGCTTCACGAGCACTGTCGGGACCTCTACGGTATTCTTGGGCTCTAATGTTGGTTCCGTTTTTCCTGTAGTGGCACCCCTTGCCTTCTCGGCCTCCTTCACCAGCTCGTAGAGACGGTTTATCGCGGCAAGTACCTCCGTTTTAATCTCGGTTTTGAGGTTTCGAGAGTTGCCCAAATGAAGCTTAGCTTTATTTAGGCAAGCTCTCGCCTCCGCTGTGAGACTGGGGTACTTGCCTTTAGTCTCCGTTTTTTGGTGGGGTCCAACGGCTTCCGTGGAGGTTCGGCGCGCTTTGACTTCCAATTCCCCGATGCTGCGCCTCACGCTGGGGAGTAAAGGCTCTGCCCTCTCAATCGATTGCGGTGAGCCATTGGTACCCTGCGAGCTGTCGGCGTTCTTGGCGGGTGTGCGAAACATTGTAGTGAGGGGTGCTTTCTTGGTCAGAGGACACAAGCGATGTCAGAACCAATCCCTGTAAAGGGGGAATCGGCCTGAGGTATTGGGCAATAGGACCCGAAACGAAACAGACAGAACTGAATCCCTGTAAAGGGGGGATCAGAGTATATTTAAAATATTAGTTACCGTCAATAAAAACAATAGTTTCAGTCAAATAACTTATAGTCACACAAAAGGTGTAGACGGGTCTATTTTTGTCAATTAAAAATTGTAAAAGGTATAAAATAGCCGTTTAAAAACGCGTGATCTCAAAAATTTCCAGATTTCCTAATAGAGTATTGCCGAAAGAATATAAATTAAAAATAAAAATTTTTCGCCAAAAGTTTGTGTTCACCTACCTACCTTACCACTATAGGTTAGGTTAGGTTAGGTTAGGTTAGGTTAGGTTAGGTTAGGTTAGGTTAGGTTAGGTTAGGTTAGGTTAGGTTAGGTTAGGTTAGGTTAGGTTAGGTTAGGTTAGGTTAGGTTAGGTTAGGTTAGGTTAGGTTAG